>CAWVNZ010002493.1:0-24987 GCA_963930735.1 Dioctria linearis | reverse complement strand
ATTAAAATTTACGACAGTAGAAAATTATTTTTTGAATAATTTACTATAGAAAAGGCAATCCCTGGCGTATTTAAAATTTGCGACAGTAAAAAATTAATTTGTGAGAAATTTACTATAGAAAAGGCAATCCCTGGCGCAATTAAAATTTGCGACAGTAAAAAATTATTTTTTGCATAATTTACTATAGAAAAGGCAATCCCTGGCGCACTTAAAATTTGCGACAGTAAAAAATTATTTTTTGAATAATTTACTATAGAAAAGGCAATCCCTGGCGCAATTAAAATTTGCAACAGTAAAAAATTATTTTTTGCAAAATTTACTGTAGAAAAATCAATCCCTGGCGGATTTGAAATTTGCGACAGTAAAAAATTATTTTTTGAATAATTTACTATAGAAAAGGCAATCCCTGGCGCAGTTAAAATTTGCGACTGTAGAAAATAATTTTTTGAATAATTTACTATAGGAAAGGCAATCCCTGGCGTAATTAAAATTTGCGACAGTAGAAAATTATTTTTTGAATAATTTACTATAGAAAAGGCAATCCCTGGCGTAATTAAAATTTGCGACAGTATAAAATTATTTTTTGAATAATTTACTATAGAAAAGGCAATCCCTGGCGTATTTAAAATTTGCGACAGTAAAAAATTATTTTTTGAATAATTTACTATAGAAAAGGCAAACCCTGGCGTAATTAAAATTTGCGACAGTTGAAAATTATTTTTTGAATAATTTACTATAGAAAAGGCAATCCCTGGCGCACTTAAAATTTGCGACAGTAAAAAATTATTTTTTGAATAATTTACTATAGAAAAGGCAATCCCTGGCGCAATTAAAATTTGCGACAGTAGAAAATTATTTTTTGAATAATTTACTATAGAAATGGCAATCCCTGGCGTAATTAAAATTTGCGACAGTAGAAAATTATTTTTTGAATAATTTACTATAGAAAAGGCAATCCTTGGCGTAATTAAAATTTGCGACAGTATAAAATTATTTTTTGAATAATTTACTATAGAAAAGGCAATCCCTGGCGCACTTAAAATTTGCGACAGTAGAAAATTATTTTTTGAATAATTTACTATAGAAAAGGCAATCCCTGGCGTAATTAAAATTTGCGACAGTAGAAAATTATTTTTTGAATAATTTACTATAGAAAAGGCAATCCCTGGCGTATTTAAAATTTGCGACAGTAAGAAATTAATTTGTGAGAAATTTACTATAGAAAATGCAATCCCTGGTGCAATTAAAATTTGCGACAGTAAAAAATTATTTTTTGCATAATTTACTATAGAAAAGGCAATCCCTGGCGCACTTAAAATTTGCGACAGTAAAAAATTATTTTTTGAATAATTTACTATAGAAAAGGCAATCCCTGGCGCAATTAAAATTTGCGACAGTAAAAAATTATTTTTTGCATAATTTACTATAGAAGGCAATCCCTGGCGCAATTAAAATTTGCGACAGTAGAAAATTATTTTTTGAATAATTTACTATAGAAAAGGCAATCCCTGGCGTAATTAAAATTTGCGACAGTAGAAAATTATTTTTTGAATAATTTACTATAGAAAAGGCAATCCCTGGCGTAATTAAAATTTGCGACAGTATAAAATTATTTTTTGAATAATTTACTATAGAAAAGGCAATCCCTGGCGTAATTAAAATTTGCGGAGGTATAAAATTATTTTTTGAATAATTTACTATAGAAAAGGCAATCCCTGGCGTAATTAAAATTTGCGACAGTAAGAAATTATTTTTTGAATAATTTACTATAGAAAAGGCAATCCCTGGCGTAATTAAAATTTGCGACAGTATAAAATTATTTTTTGAATAATTTACTATAGAAAAGGCAATCCCTGGCGTAATTAAAATTTGCGACAGTAGAAAATTATTTTTTGAATAATTTACTATAGAAAAGGCAATCCCTGGCGTAATTAAAATTTGCGACAGTAGAAAATTATTTTTTGAATAATTTACTATAGAAAAGGCAATCCCTGGCGCAATTAAAATTTGCGACAGTAGAAAATTATTTTTTGAATAATTTACTATAGAAAAGGCAATCCCTGGCGCAATTAAAATTTGCGACAGTTGAAAATTATTTTTTGAATAATTTACTATAGAAAAGGCAATCCCTGGCGCAATTAAAATTTGCGACAGCAGAAAATTATTTTTTGAATAATTTACTATAGAAAAGGCAATCCCTGGCGTAATTAAAATTTGCGACAGTATAAAATTATTTTTTGAATAAGTTACTATAGAAAAGGCAATCCCTGGCGTAATTAAAATTTGCGACAGTATAAAATTATTTTTTGAATAATTTACTATAGAAAAGGCAATCCCTGGCGTAATTAAAATTTGCGACAGTAAGAAAATATTTTTTGAATAATTTACTATAGAAAAGGTAATCCCTGGCATAATTAAAATTTGCGACAGTTTAAAATTATTTTTCGAATAATTTACTATAGAAAAGGCAATCCCTGGCGCAATTAAAATTTGCGACAGTATAAAATTATTTTTTGAATAATTTACTATAGAAAAGGCAATCCCTGGCGTAATTAAAATTTGCGACAGTTGAAAATTATTTTTTGAATAATTTACTATAGAAAAGGCAATCCCTGGCTTATTTAAAATTTGCGACAGTAAAAAATTATTTTTTGAATAATTTACTATAGAAAAGGCAATCCCTGGCGTAATTAAAATTTGCGACAGTATAAAATTATTTTTTGAATAATTTACTATAGAAAAGGCAATCCCTGGCGCAATTAAAATTTGCGACAGTATAAAATTATTTTTTGAATAATTTACTATAGAAAAGGCAATCCCTGGCGTAATTAAAATTTGCGACAGTAGAAAATTATTTTTTGAATAATTTACTATAGAAAGGCAATCCCTGGCGTAATTAAAATTTGCGACAGTAGAAAATTATTTTTTGAATAATTTACTATAGAAAAGGCAATCCCTGGCGCAATTAAAATTTGCGACAGTAAAAAATTATTTTTTGCAAAATTTACTATAGAAAAGGCAATACCTGGCGCACTTAAAATTTGCGACAGTAGAAAATTATTTTTTGAATAATTTACTATAGAAAAGGCAATCCCTGGCGCACTTAAAATTTGCGACAGTAGAAAATTATTTTTTGAATAATTTACTATAGAAAAGGCAATCCCTGGAGTAATTAAAATTTACGACAGTAGAAAATTATTTTTTGAATAATTTACTATAGAAAAGGCAATCCCTGGCGTATTTAAAATTTGCGACAGTAAAAAATTAATTTGTGAGAAATTTACTATAGAAAAGGCAATCCCTGGCGCAATTAAAATTTGCGACAGTAAAAAATTATTTTTTGCATAATTTACTATAGAAAAGGCAATCCCTGGCGCACTTAAAATTTGCGACAGTAAAAAATTATTTTTTGAATAATTTACTATAGAAAAGGCAATCCCTGGCGCAATTAAAATTTGCAACAGTAAAAAATTATTTTTTGCAAAATTTACTGTAGAAAAATCAATCCCTGGCGGATTTGAAATTTGCGACAGTAAAAAATTATTTTTTGAATAATTTACTATAGAAAAGGCAATCCCTGGCGCAGTTAAAATTTGCGACTGTAGAAAATTATTTTTTGAATAATTTACTATAGGAAAGGCAATCCCTGGCGTAATTAAAATTTGCGACAGTAGAAAATTATTTTTTGAATAATTTACTATAGAAAAGGCAATCCCTGGCGTAATTAAAATTTGCGACAGTATAAAATTATTTTTTGAATAATTTACTATAGAAAAGGCAATCCCTGGCGTATTTAAAATTTGCGACAGTAAAAAATTATTTTTTGAATAATTTACTATAGAAAAGGCAAACCCTGGCGTAATTAAAATTTGCGACAGTTGAAAATTATTTTTTGAATAATTTACTATAGAAAAGGCAATCCCTGGCGCACTTAAAATTTGCGACAGTAAAAAATTATTTTTTGAATAATTTACTATAGAAAAGGCAATCCCTGGCGCAATTAAAATTTGCGACAGTAGAAAATTATTTTTTGAATAATTTACTATAGAAATGGCAATCCCTGGCGTAATTAAAATTTGCGACAGTAGAAAATTATTTTTTGAATAATTTACTATAGAAAAGGCAATCCTTGGCGTAATTAAAATTTGCGACAGTATAAAATTATTTTTTGAATAATTTACTATAGAAAAGGCAATCCCTGGCGCACTTAAAATTTGCGACAGTAGAAAATTATTTTTTGAATAATTTACTATAGAAAAGGCAATCCCTGGCGTAATTAAAATTTGCGACAGTAGAAAATTATTTTTTGAATAATTTACTATAGAAAAGGCAATCCCTGGCGTATTTAAAATTTGCGACAGTAAGAAATTAATTTTTGAGAAATTTACTATAGAAAATGCAATCCCTGGTGCAATTAAAATTTGCGACAGTAAAAAATTATTTTTTGCATAATTTACTATAGAAAAGGCAATCCCTGGCGCACTTAAAATTTGCGACAGTAAAAAATTATTTTTTGAATAATTTACTATAGAAAAGGCAATCCCTGGCGCAATTAAAATTTGCGACAGTAAAAAATTATTTTTTGCATAATTTACTATAGAAGGCAATCCCTGGCGCAATTAAAATTTGCGACAGTAGAAAATTATTTTTTGAATAATTTACTATAGAAAAGGCAATCCCTGGCGTAATTAAAATTTGCGACAGTAGAAAATTATTTTTTGAATAATTTACTATAGAAAAGGCAATCCCTGGCGTAATTAAAATTTGCGACAGTATAAAATTATTTTTTGAATAATTTACTATAGAAAAGGCAATCCCTGGCGTAATTAAAATTTGCGGAGGTATAAAATTATTTTTTGAATAATTTACTATAGAAAAGGCAATCCCTGGCGTAATTAAAATTTGCGACAGTAAGAAATTATTTTTTGAATAATTTACTATAGAAAAGGCAATCCCTGGCGTAATTAAAATTTGCGACAGTATAAAATTATTTTTTGAATAATTTACTATAGAAAAGGCAATCCCTGGCGTAATTAAAATTTGCGACAGTAGAAAATTATTTTTTGAATAATTTACTATAGAAAAGGCAATCCCTGGCGTAATTAAAATTTGCGACAGTAGAAAATTATTTTTTGAATAATTTACTATAGAAAAGGCAATCCCTGGCGCAATTAAAATTTGCGACAGTAAAAAATTATTTTTTGAATAATTTACTATAGAAAAGGCAATCCCTGCCGTAATTAAAATTTGCGACAGTAGAAAATTATTTTTTGAATAATTTACTATAGAAAAGGCAATCCCTGGCGTAATTAAAATTTGCGACAGTAGAAAATTATTTTTTGAATAATTTACTATAGAAAGGGCAATCCCTGGCGCAATTAAAATTTGCGACAGTAAAAAATTATTTTTTGAAAAATTTACTATAGAAAAGGCAATCCCTGGCGCACTTAAAATATGCGACAGTCGAAAATTATTTTTTGAATAATTTACTATAGAAAAGGCAATCCCTGCCGTAATTAAAATTTGCGACAGTAGAAAATTATTTTTTGAATAATTTACTATAGAAAAGGCAATCCCTGGCGTAATTAAAATTTGCGACAGTAGAAAATTATTTTTTGAATAATTTACTATAGAAAAGGCAATACTTGGCGCAATTAAAATTTGCGACAGTTGAAAATTATTTTTTTGAATAATTTACTATAGAAAAGGCAATCCCTGGCGTAATTAAAATTTGCGACAGTATAAAATTATTTTTTGAATAATTTACTATAGAAAAGGCAATCCCTGGCGCAATTAAAATTTGCGACAGTTGAAAATTATTTTTTGAATAATGTACTATAGAAAAGGCAATCGGCGTAATTAAAATTTGCGACAGTAAAAAATTATTTTTTGAATAATTTACTATAGAAAAGGCAATCCCTGGCGTAATTAAAATTTGCGACAGTAAAAAATTATTTTTTGAATAATTTACTATAGAAAAGGCAATCCCTGGCGTAATTAAAATTTGCGACAGTAGAAAATTATTTTTTGAATAATTTACTATAGAAAAGGCAATCCCTGGCGTAATTAAAATTTGCGATAGTTGAAAATTATTTTTTGAATAATTTACTATAGAAAAGGCAATCCCTGGCGTAATTAAAATTTGCTACAGTAGAAAATTATTTTTTGAATAATTTACTATAGAAAAGGCAATCCCTGGCGTATTTAAAATTTGCGACAGTAAGAAATTATTTTTTGAATAATTTACTATAGAAAAGGCAATCCCTGGCGTAATTAAAATTTGCGACAGTATAAAATTATTTTTTGAATAATTTACTATAGAAAAGGCAATCCCTGGCGAAATTAAAATTTGCGACAGTATAAAATTATTTTTTGAATAATTTACTATAGAAATGGCAATCCCTGGCGCAATTAAAATTTGCGACAGCATAAAAATAATTTTTGAATAATTTACTATACAAAAGGCAATCCCTGGCGTAATTAAAATTTGCGACAGTAGAAAATTATTTTTTGAATAATTTACTATAGAAAAGGCAATCCCTGGCGTAATTAAAATTTGCGACAGTAGAAAATTATTTTTTGAATAATTTACTATAGAAAAGGCAATCCCTGGCGTAATTAAAATTTGCGACAGTAGAAAATTATTTTTTGAATAATTTACTATAGAAAAGGCAATCCCTGGCGTAATTAAAATTTGCGACAGTAGAAAATTATTTTTTGAATAATTTACTATAGAAAAGGCAATCCCTGGCGCAATTAAAATTTGCGACAGTAAGAAATTATTTTTTGAATAATTTACTATAGAAAAGCCAATCCCTGGCGTAATTAAAATTTTCGACAGTATAAAATTATTTTTTGAATAATTTACTATAGAAAAGGCAATCCCTGGCGCAATTAAAATTTGCGACAGTATAAAATTATTTTTTGAATAATTTACTATAGAAAAGGCAATCCCCGGCGTAATTAAAATTTGCGACAGTAGAAAATTATTTTTTGAATAATTTACTATAGGAAAGGCAATCCCTGGCGTAATTAAAATTTGCGATAGTAAGAAATTATTTTTGGAATAATTTACTATAGAAAAGGCAATCCCTGGCGTAATTAAAATTTGCGACAGTATAAAATTATTTTTTGAATAATTTACTATAGAAAAGGCAATCACTGGCGTAATTAAAATTTGCGACAGTAGAAAATTATTTTTTGAATAATTTACTATAGAAAAGGCAATCCCTGGCGTAATTAAAATTTGCGACAGTAGAAAATTATTTTTTGATAAATTTACTATAGAAAAGGCAATCCCTGGCGCAATTAAAATTTGCGACAGTTGAAAATTATTTTTTGAATAATTTACTATAGAAAAGGCAATCCCTGGCGTAATTAAAATTTGCGACAGTAAAAAATTATTTTTTGAATAATTTACTATAGAAAAGGCAATCCCTGGCGTAATTAAAATTTGCGACAGTTGAAAATTATTTTTTGAATAATTTACTATAGAAAAGGCAATCCCTGGCGCAATTAAAATTTGCGACAGTATAAAAATATTTTTTGAATAATTTACTATAGAAAAGTCAATCCCTGGCGCACTTAAAATTTGCGACAGTAAAAAATTATTTTTTGAATAATTTACTATAGAAAAGGCAATCCCTGGCGTAATTAAAATTTGCGACAGTAAAAAATGATTTTTTGAATAATTTACTATAGAAAAGGCAATCCCTGGCGTAATTAAAATTTGCGACAGTAAAAAATTATTTTTTGAATAATTTACTATAGAAAAGGCAATCCCTGGCGTAATTAAAATTTGCGACAGTAAAAAAATATTTTTTGAATAATTTACTATAGAAAAGGCAATCCCTGGCGTATTTAAAATTTGCGACAGTAAAAAATTAATTTGTGAAAAATTTACTATAGAAAAGGCAATCCCTGGCGTAATTAAAATTTGCGACAGTAAAAAATTATTTTTTGAATAATTTACTATAGAAAAGGCAATCCCTGGCGTAATTAAAATTTGCGACAGTAGAAAATTATTTTTTGAATAATTTACTATAGAAAAGGCAATTCCTGGCGGATTTGAAATTTACGACAGTAAAAAATTATTTTTTGAATAATTTACTATAGAAAAGGCAATCACTGGCGTAACTAAAATTTGCGACAGTAGAAAATTATTTTTTGAATAATTTACTATAGAAAAGGCAATCCCTGGCGCAATTAAAACTTGCGATAGTAAAAAATTATTTTTTGAATAATTTACTATAGAAAAGGCAATCCCTGGCGTAATTAAAATTTGCGACAGTAAAAAATTATTTTTTGAATAATTTACTATAGAAAAGGCAATCCCTGGCGTAATTAAAATTTGCGACAGTAAAAAATTATTTTTTGAATAATTTACTATAGAAAAGGCAATCCCTGGCGTAATTAAAATTTGCGACAGTAAAAAAATATTTTTTGAATAATTTACTATAGAAAAGGCAATCCCTGGCGTATTTAAAATTTGCGACAGTAAAAAATTAATTTGTGAAAAATTTACTATAGAAAAGGCAATCCCTGGCGTAATTAAAATTTGCGACAGTAAAAAATTATTTTTTGAATAATTTACTATAGAAAAGGCAATCCCTGGCGTAATTAAAATTTGCGACAGTAGAAAATTATTTTTTGAATAATTTACTATAGAAAAGGCAATCCCAGGCGTAATTAAAATTTGCGACAGTAGAAAATTATTTTTTGAATATTTTACTATAGAAAAGGCAATCCCTGGCGTAATTAAAATTTGCGACAGTATAAAATTATTTTTTGAATAATTTACTATAGAAAAGGCAATCCTTGGCGTAATTAAAATTTGCGACAGTAGAAAATTATTTTTTGAATAATTTAATATAGAAAAGGCAATCCCTGGCGTAATTAAAATTTGCGACAGTATAAAATTATTTTTTGAATAATTTACTATAGAAAAGGCAATCACTGGCGTAATTAAAATTTGCGACAATAGAAAATTATTTTTTGAATAATTTACTATAGAAAAGGCAATCCCTGGCGTAATTAAAATTTGCGACAGTATAAAATTATTTTTTGAATAATTTACTATAGAAAAGGCAATCCCTGGCGCAATTACAATTTGCGACAGTAAAAAATTATTTTTTGAATTATTTACTATAGAAAAGGCAATCCCTGGCGCACTTAAAATTTGCGACAGTAGAAAATTATTTTTGAATAATTTACTATAGAAAAGGCAATCCCTGGCGTAGTTAAAATTTGCGACAGTAAAAAATTATTTTTTGAATAATTTACTATAGAAAAGGCAATCCCTGACGTATTTAAAATTTGCGACAGTAAAAAATTAATTTGTGAGAAATTTACTATAGAAAAGGCAATCCCTGGGATATTTAAAATTTGCGACAGTAAAAAATTATTTTTTGAATAATTTACTATAGAAAAGGCAATCCCTGGCGTATTTAAAATTTGCGACAGTAAAAAATTATTTTTTGAATAATTTACTATAGAAAAGGCAATCCCTGGCGTAATTAAAATTTGCGACAGTAAAAAATTATTTTTTGAATAATTTACTATAGAAAAGGCAATCCCTGGCGTAATTAAAACTTGCGATAGTAAAAAATTATTTTTTGAATAATTTACTATAGAAAAGGCAATCCCTGGCGGATTTGAAATTTGCGACAGTATAAAATTATTTTTTGAATAATTTACTATAGAAAAGGCAATCCCTGGCGTAATTAAAATTTTCGACAGTAAAAAATTATTTTTTGAATAATTTACTATAGAAAAGGCAATCCCTGGCGCACTTAAAATTTGCGACAGTAGAAAATTATTTTTTGAATAATATACTATAGAAAAGGCAATCCCTGGCGCAATTAAAATGTGCGACAGTATAAAATTATTTTTTGCAAAATTTACTATAGAAAAGGCAATCCCTGGCGTAATTAAAATTTGCGACAGTATAAAATTATTTTTTGAATAATTTACTATAGAAAAGGCAATCCCTGGGATATTTAAAATTTGCGACAGTAAAAAATTATTTTTTGAATAATTTACTATAGAAAAGGCAATCCCTGGCGCAATTAAAATTTGCGACAGTATAAAATTATTTTTTGAATAATTTACTATAGAAAAGGCAATCCCTGGCGCACTTAAAATTTGCGACAGTAAAAAATTATTTTTTGAATAATTTATAATAGAAAAGGCAGTCCCTTGCGTATTTAAAATTTGCGACAGTAAAAAATTAATATTTTGAAAAATTTACTGTAGAAAAGGCAATCCCTGGCGCAATTAAAACTTGCGATATTAAAAAATTATTTTTTGAATTATTTACTATAGAAAAGGCAATCCCTGGCGGATTTGAAATTTGCGACAGTAAGAAATTATTTTTGGAATAATTTACTATAGAAAAGGCAATCCCTGGCGTAATTAAAATTTGCGACAGTAAAAAATTATTTTTTGAATAATTTACTATAGAAAAGGCAATCCCTGGCGTATTTAAAATTTGCGACAGTAAAAAATTATTTTTTGAATAATTTACTATAGAAAAGGCAATCCCTGGCGTATTTAAAATTTGCGACAGTAAAAAATTAATTTGTGAGAAATTTACTATAGAAAAGGCAATCCCTGGGATATTTAAAATTTGCGACAGTAAAAAATTATTTTTTGCAAAATTTACTATAGAAAAGGCAATCCCTGGCGCACTTAAAATTTGCGACAGTAAAAAATTATTTTTTGAATAATTTACTATAGAAAAGGCAATCCCTGGCGTAATTAAAATTTGCGACAGTAAAAAATTAATATTTTGAAAAATTTACTGTAGAAAAGGCAATCCCTGGCGCAATTAAAACTTGCGATATTAAAAAATTATTTTTTGAATAATTTACTATAGAAAAGGCAATCCCTGGGATATTTAAAATTTGCGACAGTAAAAAATTATTTTTTGAATAATTTACTATAGAAAAGGCAATCCCTGGCGCAATTAAAATTTGCGACAGTATAAAATTATTTTTTGAATAATTTACTATAGAAAAGGCAATCCCTGGCGCACTTAAAATTTGCGACAGTAAAAAATTATTTTTTGAATAATTTATAATAGAAAAGGCAGTCCCTTGCGTATTTAAAATTTGCGACAGTAAAAAATTAATATTTTGAAAAATTTACTGTAGAAAAGGCAATCCCTGGCGCAATTAAACCTTGCGATATTAAAAAATTATTTTTTGAATTATTTACTATAGAAAAGGCAATCCCTGGCGGATTTGAAATTTGCGACAGTAAAAAATTATTTTTTGAATAATTTACTATAGAAAAGGCAATCCCTGGCGTAATTAAAATTTTCGACAGTAAAAAATTATTTTTTGAATAATTTACTATAGAAAAGGCAATCCCTGGCGCACTTAAAATTTGCGACAGTAGAAAACTATTTTTTGAATAATATACTATAGAAAAGGCAATCCCTGGCGCAATTAAAATGTGCGACAGTATAAAATTATTTTTTGCAAAATTTACTATAGAAAAGGCAATCCCTGGCGTAATTAAAATTTGCGACAGTATAAAATTATTTTTTGAATAATTTACTATAGAAAAGGCAATCCCTGGGATATTTAAAATTTGCGACAGTAAAAAATTATTTTTTGAATAATTTACTATAGAAAAGGCAATCCCTGGCGCAATTAAAATTTGCGACAGTATAAAATTATTTTTTGAATAATTTACTATAGAAAAGGCAATCCCTGGCGCACTTAAAATTTGCGACAGTAAAAAATTATTTTTTGAATAATTTATAATAGAAAAGGCAGTCCCTTGCGTATTTAAAATTTGCGACAGTAAAAAATTAATATTTTGAAAAATTTACTGTAGAAAAGGCAATCCCTGGCGCAATTAAAACTTGCGATATTAAAAAATTATTTTTTGAATTATTTACTATAGAAAAGGCAATCCCTGGCGGATTTGAAATTTGCGACAGTAAAAAATTATTTTTTGAATAATTTACTATAGAAAAGGCAATCCCTGGCGTAATTAAAATTTGCGACAGTAAAAAATTATTTTTTGAATAATTTACTATAGAAAAGGCAATCCCTGGCGTATTTAAAATTTGCGACAGTAAAAAATTATTTTTTGAATAATTTACTATAGAAAAGGCAATCCCTGGCGTATTTAAAATTTGCGACAGTAAAAAATTAATTTGTGAGAAATTTACTATAGAAAAGGCAATCCCTGGGATATTTAAAATTTGCGACAGTAAAAAATTATTTTTTGCAAAATTTACTATAGAAAAGGCAATCCCTGGCGCACTTAAAATTTGCGACAGTAAAAAATTATTTTTTGAATAATTTACTATAGAAAAGGCAATCCCTGGCGTAATTAAAATTTGCGACAGTTGAAAATTATTTTTTGAATAATTTACTATAGAAAAGGCAATCCCTGGCGTAATTAAAATTTGCGATAGTAAAAAATTATTTTTTGAAAAATTTACTATAGAAAAGGCAATCCCTGGCGTAATTAAAATTTGCGACAGTAGAAAATTATTTTTTGAATAATTTACTATAGAAAAAGCAATCCCTGGCGTAATTAAAATTTGCGACAGTATAAAATTATTTTTTGAATAATTTACTATGGAAAAGGCAATCCCTGGCGTAATTAAAACTTGCGATAGTAAAAAATTATTTTTTGAATAATTTACTATAGAAAAGGCAATCCCTGACGGATTTGAAATTTGCGACAGTAAAAAATTATTTTTTGAATAATTTACTACAGAAAAGGCTATCCCTGGCGTAATTAAAATTTTCGACAGTAAAAAATTATTTTTTGAATAATTTACTATAGAAAAGGCAATCCCTGGCGCACTTAAAATTTGCGACAGTAGAAAATTATTTTTTGAATAATTTACTATAGAAAAGGCAATCCCTGGCGTAATTAAAATTAGCGACAGTTGAAAATTATTTTTTGAATAATTTACTATAGAAAAGGCAATCCTTGGCGTTATTAAAATTTGCGACAGTTGAAAATTATTTTTTGAATAATTAACTATAGAAAAGGCAATCCCTGGCGTAATTAAAATTTGCGACAGTAAAAAATTATTTTTTGAATAATTTACTATAGAAAAGGCAATCACTGGCGCAATTAAAATTTGCGACAGTAAAAAATTATTTTTTGAATAATTTACTATAGAAAAGGCAATCCTTGGGATATTTAAAATTTGCGACAGTAAAAAATTATTTTTTGAATAATTTACTATAGAAAAGGCAATCCCTGGCGCAATTACAATTTGCGACAGTAAAAAATTATTTTTTGAATAATTTACTATAGAAAAGGCAATCCCTGGCGTAATTAAAATTTGCGACAGTATAAAATTATTTTTTGAATAATTTACTATAGAAAAGGCAATCCCTGGCGCAATTACAATTTGCGACAGTAAAAAATTATTTTTTGAATTATTTACTATAGAAAAGGCAATCCCTGGCGCACTTAAAATTTGCGACAGTAGAAAATTATTTTTGAATAATTTACTATAGAAAAGGCAATCCCTGGCGTAGTTAAAATTTGCGACAGTAAAAAATTATTTTTTGAATAATTTACTATAGAAAAGGCAATCCCTGACGTATTTAAAATTTGCGACAGTAAAAAATTAATTTGTGAGATATTTACTATAGAAAAGGCAATCCCTGGGATATTTAAAATTTGCGACAGTAAAAAATTATTTTTTGAATAATTTACTATAGAAAAGGCAATCCCTGGCGTATTTAAAATTTGCGACAGTAAAAAATTATTTTTTGAATAATTTACTATAGAAAAGGCAATCCCTGGCGTAATTAAAATTTGCGACAGTAAAGAAATATTTTTTCAATAATTTACTATAGAAAAGGCAATCCCTGGCGTAATTAAAACTTGCGATAGTAAAAAATTATTTTTTGAATAATTTACTATAGAAAAGGCAATCCCTGGCCGATTTGAAATTTGCGACAGTATAAAATTATTTTTTGAATAATCTACTATAGAAAAGGCAATCCCTGGCGTAATTAAAATTTTCGACAGTAAAAAATTATTTTTTGAATAATTTACTATAGAAAAGGCAATCCCTGGGATATTTAAAATTTGCGACAGTAAAAAATTATTTTTTGAATAATTTACTATAGAAAAGGCAATCCCTGGCGCACTTAAATTTTGCGACAGTATAAAATTATTTTTTGAATAATTTACTATAGAAAAGGCAATCCCTGGCGTATTTAAAATTTGCGACAGTAAGAAATTATTTTTTGAATAATTTACTATAGAAAAGGCAATCCCTGGCGCAATTACAATTTGCGACAGTAAAAAATTATTTTTTGAATAATTTACTATAGAAAAGGCAATCCCTGGCGTAATTAAAATTTGCGACAGTTGAAAATTATTTTTTGAATAATTTACTATAGAAAAGGCAATCCCTGGCGTAATTAAAATTTGCGACAGTATAAAATTATTTTTTGAATAATTTACTATAGAAAAGGCAATCCCTGGCGCAATTAAAATTTGCGACAGTTGAAAATTATTTTTTGAATAATTTACTGTAGAAAAGGCAATCCCTGGCGCAATTAAAACTTGCGATATTAAAAAACTATTTTTTGAATTATTTACTATAGAAAAGGCAATCCCTGGCGGATTTGAAATTTGCGACAGTAAAAAATTATTTTTTGAATAATTTACTATAGAAAAGGCAATCCCTGGCGTAATTAAAATTTGCGACAGTAAAAAATTATTTTTTGAATAATTTACTATAGAAAAGGCAATCCCTGGCGTATTTAAAATTTGCGACAGTAAAAAATTATTTTTTGAATAATTTACTATAGAAAAGGCAATCTCTGGCGTATTTAAAATTTTCGACAGTAAAAAATTAATTTGTGAGAAATTTACTATAGAAAAGGCAATCCCTGGGATATTTAAAATTTGCGACAGTAAAAAATTATTTTTTGCAAAATTTACTATAGAAAAGGCAATCCCTGGCGCACTTAAAATTTGCGACAGTAAAAAATTATTTTTTGAATAATTTACTATAGAAAAGGCAATCCCTGGCGTAATTAAAATTTGCGACAGTTGAAAATTATTTTTTGAATAATTTACTATAGAAAAGGCAATCCCTGGCGTAATTAGAATTTGCGACAGTAAAAAATTATTTTTTGAAAAATTTACTATAGAAAAGGCAATCCCTGGCGTAATTAAAATTTGCGACAGTAGAAAATTATTTTTTGAATAATTTACTATAGAAAAAGCAATCCCTGGCGTAATTAAAATTTGCGACAGTATAAAATTATTTTTTGAATAATTTACTATGGAAAAGGCAATCCCTGGCGTAATTAAAACTTGCGATAGTAAAAAATTATTTTTTGAATAATTTACTATAGAAAAGGCAATCCCTGACGGATTTGAAATTTGCGACAGTAAAAAATTATTTTTTGAATAATTTACTACAGAAAAGGCTATCCCTGGCGTAATTAAAATTTTCGACAGTAAAAAATTATTTTTTGAATAATTTACTATAGAAAAGGCAATCCCTGGCGCACTTAAAATTTGCGACAGTAGAAAATTATTTTTTGAATAATTTACTATAGAAAAGGCAATCCCTGGCGCAATTAAAATTTGCGACAGTATAAAATTATTTTTTGCAAAATTTACTATAGAAAAGGCAATCCCTGGCGTAATTAAAATTTGCGACAGTATAAAATTATTTTTTGAATAATTTACTATAGAAAAGGCAATCCCTGGGATATTTAAAATTTGCGACAGTAAAAAATTATTTTTTGAATAATTTACTATAGAAAAGGCAATCCCTGGGATATTTAAAATTTGCGACAGTAAAAAATTATTTTTTGAATAATTTACTATAGAAAAGGCAATCACTGGCGTAATTAAAATTTGCGACAGTAGAAAATTATTTTTTGAATAATTTACTATAGAAAAGGCAATCCCTGGCGCACTTAAAATTTGCGACAGTATAAACTTATTTTTTGAATAATTTACTATAGAAAAGGCAATCCCTGGCGTAATTAAAATTTGCGACAGTAGAAAATTATTTTTTGAATAATTTACTATAGAAAAGGCAAACCCTGGCGCAATTAAAATTTGCGACAGTAGAAAATTATTTTTTGAATAATTTACTATAGAAAAGGCAATGCCTGGCGCACATAAAATTTGCGACAGTATAAAATTATTTTTTGAATAATTTACTATAGAAAAGGCAATCCCTGGCGGAATTAAAATTTGCGACAGTTGAAAATTATTTTTTGAATAATTTACTATAGAAAAGGCAATCCCTGGCGTAATTAAAATTTGCGACAGTAGAAAATTATTTTTTGAATAATTTACTATAGAAAAGGCAATCCCTGGCGTATTTAAAATTTGCGACAGTAAGAAATTATTTTTTGAATAATTTACTATAGAAAAGGCAATCCCTGGCGTAATTAAAATTTGCGACAGTATAAAATTATTTTTTGAATAATTTACTATAGAAAAGGCAATCCCTGGCGTAATTAAAATTTGCGACAGTATAAAATTATTTTTTGAATAATTTACTATAGAAAAGGCAATCCCTGGCGTAATTAAAATTTGCAACAGTAAAAAATTATTTTTTGGAAAATTTACTATAGAAAAGGCAATCCCTGGCGGACTTGAAATTGGCGACAGTAAAAAATTATTTTTTGCAAAATTTACTGTAGAAAAGGCAATCCCTGGCGTATTTAAAATTTGCGACAGTAGAAAATTATTTTTTGAATAATTTACTATAGAAAAGGCAATCCCTGGCGTAATTAAAATTTGCGACAGTATAAAATTATTTTTTGAATAATTTACTATAGAAAAGGCAATCCCTGGCGCAATTAAAATTTGCGACAGTAGAAAATTATTTTTTGAATAATTTACTATAGAAAAGGCAATCCCTGGCGTAATTAAAATTTGCGACAGTAGAAAATTATTTTTTGAATAATTTACTATAGAAAAGGCAATTCCTGGCGTAATTAAAATTTGCGACAGTATAAAATTATTTTTTTTTAAATTTACTGTAGAAAAGGCAATCCCTGGCGGATTTGAAATTTGCGACAGTAAACAATTATTTTTTGAATAATTTACTATAGAAAAGGCAATCCCTGGCGCAATTAAAATTTGCGACAGTATAAAATTATTTTTTTTTAAATTTACTGTAGAGAAGGCAATCCCTGGCGCAATTAAAATTTGCGACAGTAAAAAATTATTTTTTGAATAATTTACTATAAAAAAGGCAATCCCTGGCGTAATTAAAATTTGCGACAGTAGAAAATTATTTTTTGAATAATTTACTATAGAAAATGCAATCCCTGGCGTAATTAAAATTTGCGACAGTTGAAAATTATTTTTTGAATAATTTACTATAGAAAAGGCAATCCCTGGCGTAATTAAAATTTGCGACAGTATAAAATTATTTTTTGAATAATTTACTATAGAAAAGGCAATCCCTGGCGTAATTAAAATTTGCGACAGTAAGAAATTATTTTTTGAATAATTTACTATAGAAAAGGCAATCCCTGGCGCAATTAAAATTTGCGACAGTAAAAAATTATTTTTTGAATAATTCACTATAGAAAAGGCAATCCCAGGCGGATTTAAAATTTGCGACAGTAAAAAATATTTTTTGAATAATTTACTATAGAAAAGGCAATCCCTGGCGTAATTAAAATTTGCGACAGTTGAAAATTATTTTTTGAATAATTTACTATAGAAAAGGCAATCCCTGGCGTAATTAAAATTTGCGACAGTAGAAAATTATATTTTGAATAATTTACTATAGAAAAGGCAATCCCTGGCGTAATTAAAATTTGCGACAGTTGAAAATTATTTTTTGAATAATTTACTATAGAAAAGGCAATCCCTGGCGTAATTAAAATTTGCGACAGTATAAAATTATTTTTTGAATAATTTACTATAGAAAAGGCAATCCCTGGCGCAATTAAAATTTGCGACAGTATAAAATTATTTTTTGAATAATTTACTATAGAAAAGGCAATCCCTGGCGCACTTAAAATTTGCGACAGTATAAAATAATTTTTTGAATAATTTACTATAGAAAAGGCAATCCCTGGCGCACTTAAAATTTGCGACAGTATAAAATTATTTTTTGAATAATTTACTAGAGAAAAGGCAATCCCTGGCGTAATTAAAATTTGGGACAGTAGAAAATTATTTTTTGAATAATTTACTATAGAAAAGGCAATCCCTGGCGTAATTAAAATTTGCGACAGTAAAAAATTATTTTTTGCAAAATTTACTATAGAAAAGGCAATCCCTGGCGTAATTAAAATTTGCGACAGTATAAAATTATTTTTTGAATAATTTACTATTGAAAAGGTAATCCCTGGCGTAATTAAAATTTGCGACAGTATAAAATTATTTTTTGAATAATTTACTATAGAAAAGTCAATCCCTGGCGCAATTAAAATTTGCGACAGTAGAAAATTATTTTTTGAATAATTTACTATAGAAAAAGCAATCCCTGGCGTATTTAAAATTTGCGACAGTTGAAAATTATTTTTTGAATAATTTACTATAGAAAAGGCAATCCCTGGCGTAATTAAAATTTGCGACAGTAAAAAAATTTTTTTTGAATAATTTACTATAGAAAAGGCAATCCCTGGCGTAATTAAAATTTGCGACAGTAGAAAATTATTTTTTGAATAATTTACTATAGAAAAGGCAATTCCTGGCGTAATTAAAATTTGCGACAGTAAAAAATTATTTTTTGAATAATTTACTATAGAAAAGGCAATCCCTGGCGCACTTAAAATTTGCGACAGTAGAAAATTATTTTTTGAATAATTTACTATAGAAAAGGCAATCCTTGGCGCACTTAAAATTTGCGACAGTAAAAAATTATTTTTTGCATAATTTACTATAGAAAAGGCAATCCCTGGCGTAATTAAAATTTGCGACAGTAAAAAATTATTTTTTGAATAATTTACTATAGAAAAGGCAATCCCTGGCGCACTTAAAATTTGCGACAGTAAAAAATTATTTTTTGAAAAATTTACTATAGAAAAGGCAATCCCTGGCGTAATTAAAATTTGCGACAGTTGAAAATTATTTTTTGAATAATTTACTATAGAAAAGGCAATCCCTGGCGTAATTAAAATTTGCGACAGTAGAAAATTATTTTTTGAATAATTTACTATAGAAAAGGTAATCCCTGGCGTAATTAAAATTTGCGACAGTAGAAAATTATTTTTTGAATAATTTACTATAGAAAAGGCAATCCCTGGCGTATTTAAAATTTGCGACAGTAAGAAATTATTTTTTGAATAATTTACTATAGAAAAGGCAATCCCTGGCGTAATTAAAATTTGCGACAGTATAATATTATTTTTTGAATAATTTACTATAGAAAAAGCAATCCCTGGCGTATTTAAAATTTGCGACAGTTGAAAATTATTTTTTGAATAATTTACTATAGAAAAGGCAATCCCTGGCGTAATTAAAATTTGCGACAGTAAAAAATTTTTTTTTGAATAATTTACTATAGAAAAGGCAATCCCTGGCGTAATTAAAATTTGCGACAGTAGAAAATTATTTTTTGAATAATTTACTATAGAAAAGGCAATTCCTGGCGTAATTAAAATTTGCGACAGTAAAAAATTATTTTTTGAATAATTTACTATAGAAAAGGCAATCCCTGGCGTAATTAAAATTTGCGACAGAAGAAAATTATTTTTTGCAAAATTTACTGTAGAAAAGGCAATCCCTGGCGCAATTAAAACTTGCGATAGTAAAAAATTATTTTTTGAATAATTTACTATAGAAAAGGCAATCCCTGGCGTAATTAAAATTTGCGACAGTAGAAAATTATTTTTTGAATAATTTACTATAGAAAAGGCAATCCCTGGCGTAATTAAAATTTGCGACAGTAAAAAATTATTTTTTGAATAATTTACTATAGAAAAGGCAATCCCTGGCGCAATTAAAATTTGCGACAGTAGAAAATTATTTTATGTATAATTTACTATAGAAAAGGCAATCCCTGGCGTAATTAAAATTTGCGACAGTTGAAAATTATTTTTTGAATAATTTACTATAGAAAAGGCAATCCCTGGCGTAATTAAAATTTGCGACAGTAGAAAATTATTTTTTGAATAATTTACTATAGAAAATGCAATCCCTGGCGGATTTGAAATTTGCGACAGTAAAAAATTATTTTTTGAATAATTTACTATAGAAAAGGCAATCCCTGGCGCAATTAAAATTTGCGACAGTTGAAAATTATTTTTTGAATAATTTACTATAGGAAAGGCAATCCCTGGCGTAATTAAAATTTGCGACAGTAAAAAATTATTTTTTGAATAATTTACTATAGAAAAGGCAATCCCTGGCGCACTTAAAATTTGCGACAGTAGAAAATTATTTTTTGAATAATTTACTATAGAAAAGGCAATCCTTGGCGCAATTAAAATTTGCGACAGTAAAAAATTATTTTTTGAATAATTTACTATAGAAAAGGCAATCCCTGGCGTAATTAAAATTTGCGACAGTAAAAAATTATTTTTTGAATAATTTACTATACAAAAGGCAATCCCTGGCGCAATTAAAATTTGCGACAGTAAAAAATTATTTTTTGAATAATTTACTATAGAAAAGGCAATCCCTGGCGCACTTAAAATTTGCGACAGTAGAAAATTATTTTTTGAATAATTTACTATAGAAAAGGCAATCCTTGGCGCAATTAAAATTTGCGACAGTAGAAAATTATTTTTTGAATAATTTACTATAGAAAAGGCAATCCCTGGCGTATTTAAAATTTGCGACAGTAAGAAATTATTTTTTGAATAATTTACTATAGAAAAGGCAATCCCTGGCGTAATTAAAATTTGCGACAGTATAATATTATTTTTTGAATAATTTACTATACAAAAGGCAATCCCTGGCGCAATTAAAATTTGCGACAGTATAAAATTATTTTTTGAATAATTTACTATAGAAAAGGCAATCCCTGGCGTAATTAAAATTTGCGACAGTAGAAAATTATTTTTTGAATAATTTACTATAGAAAAGGCAATCCCTCGCGTAATTAAAATTTGCGATAGTAGAAAATTATTTTTTGAATAATTTACTATAGAAAAGGCAATCTCTGGCGCACTTAAAATTTGCGACAGTAAAAAATTATTTTTTGAATAATTTACTATAGAAAAGGCAATCCCTGGCGTAATTAAAATTTGCGACAGTAAAAAATTATTTTTTGAATAATTTACTATAGAGAAGGCAATCCCTGGCGCACTTAAAATTTGCGACAGTAAAAAATTATTTTTTGAATAATTTACTATAGAAAAGGTAATCCCTGGCGTAATTAAAATTTGCGACAGTATAAAATTATTTTTTGAATAATTTACTATAGAATAGGCAATCCCTGGCGTAATTAAAATTTGCGACAGTATAAAATTATTTTTTGAATAATTTACTATAGAAAAGGCAATCCCTGGCGCAATTAAAATTTGCGACAGTATAAAATTATTTTTTGAATAATTTACTACAGAAAAGGCAATCCCTGGCGTAATTAAAATTTGCGACAGTAGAAAATTATTTTTTGAATAATTTACTATAGAAAAGGCAATCCCTGGTGTAATTAAAATTTGCCACAGTATAAAATTATTTTTTGAATAATTTACTATAGAAAAGGCAATCCCTGGCGCAATTAAAATTTGCGACAGTAAAAAATTATTTTTTGCAAAATTTACTATAGAAAAGGCAGTCAATGGCGCACTTAAAATATGCGACAGTATAAAATTATTTTTTGAATAATTTACTATAGAAAAGGCAATCCCTGGCGTAATTAAAATTTGCGACAGTATAAAATTATTTTTTGAATAATTTACTATAGAATAGGCAATCCCTGGTGTAATTAAAATTTGCGACAGTAGAAAATTATTTTTTGAATAATTTACTATAGAAAAGGCAATCCCTGGCGTAATTAAAATTTGCGACAGTAGAAAATTATTTTTTGAATAATTTACTATAGAAAAGGAAATCCCTGGCGCACTTAAAATTTGCGACAGTAGAAAATTATTTTTTGAATAATTTACTATAGAAAAGGCAATCCCTGGCGTAATTAAAATTTGCGACACTATAAAATTATTTTTTGAATAATTTACTATAGAAAAGGCAATCCCTGGCGTAATTAAAATTTGCGATAGTAAAAAATTATTTTTTGAATAATATACTATAGAAAAGGCAAACCCTGGCGTAATTAAAATTTGCGACAGTTGAAAATTATTTTTTGATTAATTTACTATAGAAAAGGCAATCCCTGGCGTAATTAAAATTTGCGACAGTAAAAAATTATTTTTTGAATAATTTACTATAGAAAAGGCAATCCCTGGCGCACTTAAAATTTGCGACAGTAAAAAATTATTTTTTGAATAATTTACTATAGAAAAGGCAATCCCTGGCGTAATTAAAATTTGCGACAGTATAAAATTATTTTTTGAATAATTTACTATAGAAAAGGCAATCCCTGGCGTAATTAAAATTTGCGACAGTTGAAAATTATTTTTTGATTAATTTACTATAGAAAAGGCAATCCCTGTCGTAATTAAAATTTGCGACAGTAAAAAAATATTTTTTGAATAATTTACTATAGAAAAGGCAATCCCTGGCGCACTTAAAATTTGCGACAGTAAAAAATTATTTTTTGAATAATTTACTATAGAAAAGGCAATCCCTGGCGTAATTAAAATTTGCGACAGTATAAAATTATTTTTTGAATAATTTACTATAGAAAAGGCAATCCCTGGCGTAATTAAAATTTGCGACAGTATAAAATTATTTTTTGAATAATTTACTATAGAAAAGGCAATCCCTGGCGCAATTAAAATTTGCGACAGTATAAAATTATTTTTTGAATAATTTACTACAGAAAAGGCAATCCCTGGCGTAATTAAAATTTGCGACAGTAGAAAATTATTTTTTGAATAATTTACTATAGAAAAGGCAATCCCTGGTGTAATTAAAATTTGCGACAGTATAAAATTATTTTTTGAATAATTTACTATAGAAAAGGCAATCCCTGGCGCAATTAAAATTTGCGACAGTAAAAAATTATTTTTTGCAAAATTTACTATAGAAAATGCAGTCAATGGCGCACTTAAAATATGCGACAGTAGAAAATTATTTATTGAATAATTTACTATATAAAAGGCAATCCCTGGCGTAATTAAAATTTGCGACAGTATAAAATTATTTTTTGAATAATTTACTATAGAAAGGCAATCCCTGGCGTAATTAAAATTTGCGACAGTAGAAAATTATTTTTTGAATAATTTACTATAGAAAAGGCAATCCCTGGCGTAATTAAAATTTGCGACAGTAGAAAATTATTTTTTGAATAATTTACTATAGAAAAGGAAATCCCTGGCGCACTTAAAATTTGCGACAGTAGAAAATTATTTTTTGAATGATTTTCTATAGAAAAGGCAATCCCTGGCGTAATTAAAATTTGCGACAGTATAAAAATTATTTTTTGAATAATTTACTATAGAAAAGGCAATCCCTGGCGTAATTAAAATTTGCGACAGTAAAAAATTATTTTTTGAATAATTTACTATAGAAAACGCAATCCCTGCCGTAATTAAAATTTGCGACAGTAGAAAATTATTTTTTGAATAATTTACTATAGAAAAGGCAAACCCTGCGTAATTAAAATTTGCGATAGTAAAAAATTATTTTTTGAATAATTTACTATAGAAAAGGCAATCCCTGGCGTAATTAAAATTTGCGACAGTAAAAAATTATTTTTTGAATAATTTACTATAGAAAAGGCAATCCCTGGCGTAATTAAAATTTGCGACAGTATAAAATTATTTTTTGAATAATTTACTATAGAAAAGGCAATCCCTGGCGCAATTACAATTTGCGATAGTAAAAAATTATTTTTTGCAAAATTTACTGTAGACAAGGCAATTCCTGGCGTATTTAAAATTTGCGACAGTAAAAAATTATTTTTTGCAAAATTTACTATAGAAAAGGCAATCCCTGGCGTAATTAAAATTTGCGATATTAAAAAATTATTTTTTGAATAATTTACTATAGAAAAGGCAATCCCTGGCGCAATTAAAATTTGCGACAGTAAAAAATTATTTTTTGAATAATTTACTATAGAAAAGGCAATCCCTGGCGCAATTAAAATTTTCGATAGTAAAAAATTATTTTTTGCAAAATTTACTGTAGAAAAGGCAATCCCTGGCGTAATTAAAATTTGCGACAGTAAAAAATAATTTTTTGAATAATTTACTATAGAAAAGGCAATCCCTGGCGTAATTAAAATTTGCGACAGTATAAAATTATTTTTTGAATAATTTACTATAGAAAAGGCAATCCCTGGCGCAATTACAATTTGCGATAGTAAAAAATTATTTTTTGCAAAATTTACTGTAGAAAAGGCAATCCCTGGCGCAATGAAAATTTGCGACAGTAAAAAATTATTTTTTGAATAATTTACTACAGAAAAGGCAATCCCTGGCGTAATTAAAATTTGCGACAGTATAAAATTATTTTTTGAATAATTTACTATAGAAAAGGCAATCCCTGGCGTAATTAAAACTTGCGATAATAAGAAATTATTTTTTGAATAATTTACTATAGAAAAGGCAATCCCTGGCGTAATTAAAATTTGCGACAGTAAAAATTTATTTTTTGAATAATTTATTATAGAAAAGGCAATCCCTGGCGTAATTAAAATTTGCGACAGTAGAAAATTATTTTTTGAATAATTTACTATAGAAAAGGCAATCCCTGGCGTAATTAAAATTTGCGACAGTAGAAAATTATTTTTTGAATAATTTACTATAGAAAAGGAAATCCCTGGCGCACTTAAAATTTGCGACAGTAGAAAGTTATTTTTTGAATAATTTACTATAGAAAAGGCAATCCCTGGCTTAATTAAAATTTGCGACAGTAAAAAATTATTTTTTGCAAAATTTACTGTAGAAAAGGCAACCCCTGGCGGATTTGAAATTTGCGACA